>CM053038.1:137428417-137445917 GCA_028564925.1 Lithobates sylvaticus | reverse complement strand
CTAATAGTTTCTTGAAACTATCGATGCTCCCCGCTGAGATCACCGCCTGTGGAAGGAAATTCCACATCCACATGTTCTTACAGTAAGGAACCCTCTACGTAGTTTGAGATTAAACCTCTTTTCTTCTAATTTTAATGAGTGGCCACGGGTCCTGTTAAACTCCCTTTGGCGAAAAAGTTTTATCCATATTGTGGGATCACCAGTACGGTATTTGTAAATTTTAAATCATACCCCCTCTCAAGCGTCTCTTCTCCAGAGAGAAGTTCAGTGCTCGCAACCTTTCCTCATAACTAATATCCTCTAGACCCTTTTATTAGCTTTGTACACGCTCCATACCCTTCTTTGTACACGCTCCATTTCCAGTACATCCTTCCTAAGGACTGGTGCCCAGAACTGGACAGCATACTCTAGGTGCGGCCGGACCAGAGTCTTGTAGAGTGGGAGAATTATCATTTTATCACTGGAATTAATCCCCTTTTTAATGCATGCCAATATTCTGTTTGCTTTGTTAGCAGCAGCTTGGCATTGCATGCCATTGCTGAGCCTATGATCGACTAGGACCCCCAGGTCCTTTTCCATGCTAGATTCCCCCAGAGGTTCTCCCCCCAGTATATAGATTGCATTCATATTTTTTCCACCCAAATGCATTATTTTAAAATTTTCTACATTAAACCTCATATCCCATGTAGTTGCCCACCCCATTAATTTGTTCAGATCTTTTTGCAAGGTTTCCACAAGTTCACCGTGCTCCTCCTAAATCATAAAAGTGCAAATGTCCACTTTCTGTGTTCTGATTTAAAAATAAAGTGCTCATTCAATGTGTACTCTCTTCCACTGTCTGTCACCACTTGGCTATCCTCCACCTTCACTCCTCACTCACTAAATAGTTTGACCCACTCGGCCCTCGGTCAACTTGTGCTCATAGAAAACAACAAGGGTTTCCACTGTTCCTCCACACCATATCCACCACTCTTTCAATGGCTCAGGACTGGTCCCTTTATTATCTCCTTCCTCTCATGCAGGCCATGGGAAAAGCAAAAAAGGAATGTCATAGCCTAAAAACCTAAGCAAAATAGAGACACAAAATGGGAATTTAAATATGTCTTTGAGAAACTTTTACAAAATTGTATTGAAATGACATGTTCAGACATAAAAACTTCATTATGTATACTATACAGTACACAGTTCAAAGTTAAAGCTGATAAATAGCTTGAATTCAGTTGATCAGTAATTTGATAGTACGCCGGTCTACGCGTTTTGTAGAAGCCCCGCTTTTTCAGGACTACAGAAATCGTGTACTATGTATAGCTCCAACTACAAATCTATAACAACAAAGGAGAAATATATGAACAGACAGTTCTTGAGGAGAGCTGTATAGCTCAGCGCCACGTGAAAAGTAAAAAATAAATAAAAAAAGTGAAAAAAATGTGAAACAAGTATTCATTAAATAACAAGCTGCTCCCTTAAAAATCGTGAGATTGAATAGTTTTGGAATTGTGTGACAGGGGCGCTAATTAATAAGTTGTTAAACACCTTTCATAGATCAACCATAAGTTACAGTGTGTAATAAATGAAAAAAAAAAAAAATATATATATATATATAACGCTAGTTATTGCGCTAGTGCTAAATTTACTGAGTAATAGTGGAAAAAAATATATATAAATATCTTAGTGCATCAATATCACCTATATATAACCCACTGTTGTATAAAGGAAAAAATACAGTGATAATATCTTCATGTACATGCAGATTATTCAATATCTCATAGCATATGTCCGCACTGTTCCTCTATAAAGATTCACAACAGTCTTATAGTATCATATAGAAAGTCCATTAGGTGAATAACATTCTCTGTGAAAATATAGTGGAAAATCTTCTGTGCTGTATGATACAATCAAAGAGATAAACCGCAACGCACCACTCTTAGCTGCAGATTTGTGAGAAACCCTTCACCACAATCATATCTTCTTTTAGTCACCCAAAGTGAAAAATCAGCTGGCTGCTTACCAGATAGTATTGACTCCTTTACCCAAAAAGAGAGTCAATAAGGCCTTTACAGGTTTGTGCCTGTACACATATGGTCTAGCAGGAGATAGTAGTAGGTAATCTTCCTCTCAGGAAACTCAGGCAGGATGTATATAAAAGACATCTACATAGCGTAATTCTGCTAGTTTATTAAAAATTGCATAATAAAAACATAGCCAAGTGGCTACTCACAGGTTACAGTGCCCACCCGGCACTGGGGCTGCTCGCGTTGGTAATGTTAGATGGTATAGCGTGGAGATCTCTCCCGTCCTGTGTTGAGACAAGTGGCGTGCGTTCCAGCTGGCGCCACCGATAACCACCAGGAAACCGGAAGTGTTTGTAGTAAAGAAGCGTGACCAGGAAGGAGAAGGAGAAATATAGAAAAAATATATGTATAAATACAGGATAACATTGACATTCATAAATAAGATGTTAAGATGGTTCGGTCGCGCAAGAACACACAAAAAAAAGATAGTAAATTGTTCCTAAATCATACTTGTAATAGTAGACGATGGATACCACGAATCATATCAACAATAAAAGAATCTCAAAGGGTGAATATGCCTACTGGCCCATGGGAGACACCCAAAATCTATGTGAGCCAAAAAGATGGATTATGGATAGTAAGGAGATGGACACAAAGTCCATAGCAGAATCGCCACCATTTTTCTGCTATGGACATTTTGGAGCAGATGCTCTTATGTTTGACTCTCCCGACAAGGGGTAAGTTACATGTGGGAGCCTTCTTGGGTACTCACTGCTTGGGTTTGCTTTGCTAACTCTATACTGAGATATACCGCTATTTATTAATTTAAGGATATGAATGATTTATGAATGTCAATGTTATCCTGCATTTATACATACTGTATATTTATTTTTCTATGATATTTCTCCTTTTTGTTGTTATCTATTTGTCGTTAGAGCTATCCATAGTACACGATTTATGTGATCCTGAAGAAGCGAAACTTGTAGACCAGCGTACTATTAAATTACTGATCAACTGAATTCAAGCTATTTATCAGCTTTATCTTTAAACTCTGTACTGTATTGTATACATAATGATGTTTTTATGTCTTTTTAACATGTAATTGTAATATAATTGTAACATTTTGTAAAAGTTTTTACACAAATCTAGGACAATGCTAAATTGCATCTATGATGACAACATGGGTTAGTATTAGAAGAATCCCAGTACTTAATTGGCCTGCCTGCTGTCCAGACCTTTCACCAGTTGAAAATATCAGTACTGTTGAGCAGTTCGATTCCTATATCAGGCAAAAATAGGACACCTTTTTTCTCCAAAAACTCCAGCAAACGATCTCCTCAGTTTCTAGACATTTACAATGTTCTGCTCTTTGGGGTATAGGGTGTAGCTGCAAGCTGGAGAATGTTTTCTGTAGTCTGTCAAGCAGGATGGGGGGGGGGGGGGGGGGTTATGAAGGTAGCCAGCTTACGCTATTGTTTATGAAACTGTAGATTGTTTTTAAAGATTTAATTTAGCTACTAAGTATATTTAAAGTAATCTTTTTTTTTTTTTTTTTTTTTTTTTATATATATATAGAGAAGTTAAAGGGTTAATTTACTATTGTTTTTACATTTAAAAGGACCCCAGTATTTTATAAAATGTGCTTTAGTGGAGCTGCCTTTAAATTTGACTCCAGTAGGCCAAGGGTGGCTTCCCCAAAGTACTTTCATAGCAGAAAACAAACGCTCCTGCGCACGAGTGGATTACCAGCCAATCAATGTATCGTGATGATATATGTCACAGGCCTTGCTGCCCTGAAGGATGGGCCCAGCAGTGTGTCCTCCTTCAGCTGGGCTCTGAGGAAGAAGGTTTTCCTTCGAAACGCATCAGTCAGCAGTGGCCCATGTTATCTCCTCCGTGACCTCTGGAGTTCATCATTTTTCTTTGACCAATTGCTTTTATTCGGAGACTATTCACATTGCAAGATCACTACAGATGTTTGTGAGTAGTTTTTCTTTTATTCACTTTTAATAAAATATTAAGGATAATGCACAAGGCTGGTGCACCTTTTTCTTCATTTTTCTCTGTGGCTTCCCCAAAGCCTGGCCAGAAAACCTCCGCAGAGAGATCAGAAATATCCAGTGCAGAGTACAGGACATGAGATTTACTGGGCTTGTTCCCAGCATCTAAGAATAAGGGGGAACAGCACACTGCACGGTTGAGTTTTCGAGGTAGAGCACTCGTTCCTTAGCTACTGGTGCAGAACACAGCGGATCTGTCTTGATGGAAGTTTTTATTTGGCCGGGCTTCTGGAAAGCGTCCCTTGGCCCACAAGGTTTTTATTTTAAAGTAAGCACATTTTTCTCAACTGAACAATGTTTTTGTTTTTTAATATTGGTGCCCCTTTATTGCAAAGTAAATTTGAAAGAATTTTTGTCTGTTGCTGTTTTTGATGATGGCTCAAAACTTTAAATGCTCTCTCATCTTCAGTCCTCTGATCACCTGGACAAATATAGATGGTAAAGCTCTCCAGCAGGAATACAAACCACACTAAAACCTGACAGGGTTGTGGCTTTAGAAAAACAGTTTCTACTCCCATCAACAAATAATTCTTGATTTGTCTGTTCAATGAATATGCATGTTATGCTTATGACACCGTTGCCCATAAACGTTTACTGTACAAAATAAGGTCCATTGGCATGGACCATAGGGTGAGTAGATGGATTGAAAACTGGCTTCAAGGGTGAGTTCAGAGGGTGGTGATAAATGGGGAGTACTCGGAATGGTCAGGGGTGGGTAATGGGGTCCCCCAGGGTTCTGTGCTGAGACCAATCCTATTTAATTTGTTCATAAACGACCTGGAGGATGGGGTAAAAAGTTCAATCTCTGTATTTGCGGACGATACTAAGCTAACCAGGGCAATAACTTCTCTGCAGGATGTGGAAACCTTGCAAAAAGATCTGAACAACTTAATGGGGTGGAAAACTACATGGCAAATGAGGTTCAATGTAGAAAAATGTAAAATAATGCATTTGGGTGGCAAAAATATGAATGCAATCTATACACTGGGGGGAGAACCTCTGGGGGAATCTAGGATGGGAAAGGACCTGGGGGTCCTAGTAGATGATAGGCTCAGCAATGGCATGCAATGCCAAGCTGCTGCTAACAAAGCAAACAGAATATTGGCATGAATTAAAAAGGGGATCAACTCCAGAGATAAAACGATAATTCTCCCGCTCTACAAGACTCTGGTCCGGCCGCACCTGGAGTATGCTGTCCAGTTCTGGGCACCAGTCTTCAGCAAGGATGTACTGGAAATGGAGTGAGTACAAAGAAGGGCAGCAAAGCTAATAAAGGGTCTGGAGGATATTAGTTATGAGGAAAGGTTGCGAGCACTGAACTTATTCTCTCTGAAGAAGAGACGCTTGAGAGGGGATATGATTTCAATATACACATACCAATACGGGTGACCCCACAATAGGGATAAAACTTTTTTGCAAAAGGGAGTTTAACAAGACTCGTGGCCACTCATTAAAATTTGAAGAAAAGAGGTTTAACCTTAAACTACGCAGAGGGTTCTTTACTGTAAGAGCGGCAAGGATGTGGAATTCCCTTTCACTGGCGGTGGTCTCAGCGGGGGGCATTGATAGTTTCAAGAAACCTATTAGGTAAGCACCTGAACGACTGCAATATACAGGGATATATAATGTAATACTGACATATAATCACACACATAGGTTGGACTTTTTTTTTTGTCTTTTTTTTTCAACCTCACCTACTATGTAACCTACGATGTTATAGATCAAAGTGCTAAAGTACATAAATGTCCATTGTCCATTGAGGGACACAGGAATTTAGAATATCTTGGGTTATACTGATGCCTACAGGATTTTGGGACACTGGCAAACAGAAAAGTTGTAAGCCATCCCCTGTTTGACCCCTCCTTCCAGCATGCCTCAGTTTTTGCTACTGTATTAGGAGATTGGGTGCCTTTTCTTGAGCACTACAGAAAAGGCACCCAACCGCCTAAGTTTCTTGCATCGTACTTTTCCTCTGGGATCTTCAAACAAGATTTTTTGCTACATTGCTGGTATTTTTTTCTCCGTGACTTCAGTCAACTTTCCTTTTTACACCGCTGGTTGAGCTGGTCTCTGCATAGCATTTTCTCAGTAATCGATTTGGAAGTCGTACCTGGACCCTGCTGAACTGGACGTGCTTCATGTGCGTGTTTTAGTGCTCTTTTTCCTGCCATTTATTCTAAAGCAAGCACCCTTCTGCTGCTGCCACTGCTTCTGAAGCACCACAATTTCTAATTTGTTTCCATTGCTCACCTGCAGGGATTTGGTCACCTCTGGCCACCTGACATTCTCATCAGCACCAGATCCCTGTGTTTGTGATAACTGTACATGAGACCTCATTTCATGTTGGGTTTAGTTGATAACTTTTATGCAGTGCAACATGTTTACCCAAATACACACAGAGGACAGTCCCACTGTGGCACTCGCGCCCTTTAATGAGGGCCAGCTTTTGGGACTTTTGAAGACAAAACTCTTCTGAGGGCCCTTACACCTACTAACCTGATGGGGCGTTGAAGGCGTCTAGTGTTGGTAAGTATTAGTCACCAATGGTTGAGGCTGAGGGTAATGTCAAATTCTTGTTAAACAAGTCTTCACCCTGTGAGTTAGTGTGCCCTTTCTTAGTTGTCAGGGTAATTTCCCCTTCTTCTCAGTTAGAGGCTAATGAGTATGGAGAAATTTCCCCCAACACTGTTTCACCTACTCTTATTGACTCTCTTGTACCAACGTTAATAAAATGGGTATCTCGATTCAACCCCCCTCACGATCTCTATGCAGAATTTCCCAATTCATTCATGTAACAGGTGTAGAGCGTTCTCTGCTCACTCATCTGTCAAAAGAAAACAAAACAGGCAGCTTGCCAAGTTTTTCACAACATAGTCTGACTTTTCAGCTTAGACCAAAGGAATGAACTTCTGTGTGTAAATGAGGGAAGTTTAACCACTTAAAGACCAAACCCCAAACCCCCAAATATATATATATATATATATATATATATATATATATAACTATACATTTTTAGTAGAGACCCTAGAGAATGAAATGGCGACTGTTGCAATATTTTATGTCACACTGTATTTGCGCAGCAGTCTTTCAAATGCAATTTTTTGGGAAAACATTTTTTCACATAAAAAAGCAAACAAAAACTAAACAGTAAAGTTAGCCCAATTTTTTTGTATAGTGTGAAAGATGTTACGCAACGAGATCGTTATCTTTATTCTAAGCAAAAAAAATACATGATTCTCATTTTAACCAGAATCGTGCAGCTCTACTCTCTTGGTCTTTTTTTTTTAGCCCCAACTTTGGTATTGTTATTGAAACTAAACGCCCACACAGTTCCTAGGAGCCACGATGTCCTTGGCATGACACTTCAGTCTCTTAGGGTGAATGAGGTGGTCTCCTAATCGTATTCTGAGGGGACTCCACATGCAGGGGTGTCCCTGTACATGGGTTTTAAGTCTGGTTCCCCAAAACAGCTGGTTCCATTCTCTTTGAGGGATCCTACTGCAAGTCTGTTCCTTAATCTGGACTCTGTGTTACATCTGCTAGGTGTTGCTTAACCTTGGGGGAAGGTTAGGGAGTTCTACCTGTGATTGTATACGTAACCTGGTTCCTTACATTGGACATTGCTGAGAGTACTGCTTTCCATTACAGTGTCTACCTTAGACATGTGGTGTTATCATCTGACCCTCATCCAATCTATTTGCTAAAGAGAGAGTGAGAATCCTGTGTTCCACTGGTTTGTCAGCTTACAGCACACCCTGGAATTCTGCTGATGTCCCCCTGAGTCGCTACAAGTCTCAGGGATTCTTTGGGCTTTCTATTGGGGTATTACATGATTCGGTTCTTCTCATGGATATCTTGTGTGAGACGGATTGCTAGGCAACCTCATTCTTTTCCTGATATCTCCCTTCTGTGACACCAAGAGTTGGGAATATGGGGCTGGGGCCTTTCGCTTGTTTTCCCTTGTGAACCTGTTCTAGAGTATTGCGTTACTCTCAGAATTCATGCCAGAACTTCCAGAACTCCTACTCCATGCCAGGGCTTCCAATGATGCTTGCAGAACCACCGTCAGAACTTCCAATGGTTCTTACAGAAACCCTTCTAAGACTCCAAATGGTTCTTGCAAAATCCAAGAAAGAATCTCCAACAGTACTCGAGGACTCCTTGCTAGGACTTTCCCAGTAATAACGCTGGACAACTCCTCTGACCAGAAGGTTGTTTAAGCTCCAGCTTTTGCAGTGGCTGGTGCTGTGATTTCTCACCAACTACCTGAGAGCTAAAGAGCTATCTTACTTGCCTGTCACTTCCTGCCTGCTTAGACCTCTGCTCGGACCTGAATTCTCTTTTTCCTGCCTTCCGCGACCCTTGCCTGAACTGGACTACTCTTCATCTGCAGTCTCTGCACTGTAGCCTCTCTGTTCCCACCACCTTCTTGATGGGGTGATCCTTAGGGCTGCAACTTTGTAAGTTTGCAACAAAGTAAACTGGGACCACTGGGGTTCCTGGCCCATCTCTACCATCAGGAGCTCTGGTGAAAAATAACTGCCACTTCGATTTTGCTCTTTGCGTAATTCCATATCACCTCCCAGAGAGAACAATAATATGAGGCTTACCTTAGGGTTCCTTTGTTGACCATTTTACTTTGTTGGTGTTTTTTTTCTCCTTTACATTATGGGATTGTTGCCCTTTTCCACTTGCTTTTGTATCCTGCTAATGCTAATGTTCCTTTAGGTAAAGTCATTCCACTTGGCAGTGATCTCATCTGCCCTGGTCTGAGTATCAGGTTAATCCTCTATGGCCTCCTGTGATGGTTGGCTGTCTCCCTTGTTCCATAGTGAGCATCACCTCATCTGGTTCAGGTCCAGATATTGATTATTCTGGTAATTCTGTGTTGCAGATGGTTTCAGGCTCCTTCTGGGGTGGCTGTTGCCCAGCCGTCCTTTGGACTGCTGTGCTTTTCGACATCTCAACGGTTTTCTGAATTCCTATGTCCTTCAATGTACTATGGAGAAAATAAGATATATTTTTTTGAGTCCACCCCTCTGTTTTTGTTTTGCCTGTTTAGTGCTTTCTTAAAAAACTAAGGTATGCTGGGTAGAGGAGGAGTTATTCAGAGGCTAGTTTACATTGTTTCTGTTCGCCATTGTCCCAACCTCCTGTAGCCAGACTGAATTTCTGAATCCCTGTATACTTCAGTGGACAAGAAGAAAAAGATTTTACAATAACAAAAATACTGTTAGAACCACCACTCTTGTCAAGTTTGACATTTTTTCCTGATTTTGACTGTAAGTATGCCTTTTGTTGTTTTCTCTAGCCTTTATTAATCAGCTTCTTCCTCATTTTCTTGTATATTATTTTTTTAAATTATTTTATTACAGATACTTCTATCCCTTCTAACTATGTCTATAAATGCTTTTTTATTTTTTTTGTACTTCTATAGGGAGTGGGGAATTGGTGGCATCACAAAGGAACTACTGCTTGTTGGCTTGCTCAGTGATGCAAGAGAATCCAGACTGCTTGGTTCAGGCCCAGGGCATCTCCTGCTTACAACAGCTACATATGTTTGCCCCTAAACATGTCAACCTGTCCAGCTTGGTGCCAACTTTGTGTGTAAGTGTTGCCATGTAGAGACCAATCAGTACTGATTATTATAAATTTACTTGTCTCCTTTCCCTTTATTTTAAAGCTCTGATGTCACCCTTTTTGAAATGTGAAATTTTTCTAAATAATAGTATCTTAGGAGGGGTAGCTTAGTGGCATTAGGTAACAGATAAGGCTTTACTGTTGGTTTGACTATATCAATCAGTATGACAAGAAGTAAAGTTTCAACGAAGCTGCTGAGTTTGCTTACACATCTTGTACAGTAAGTAGTATTCGTAATTGAGCACTGCTTTATTTCTTATTTGAATTGGCAATAAAAATTGTGAAAATAGAACCAAAAAAAGAGATTATTACATTTTCTTTATCTAGGAACACACCATATGTTTTAGGCACATAGGTTTTCTCTTGAAATAAATGGAAACACGTGAAAACACCCAAGCTTTGCATTGCACATAGATGGGCTTTTAAACATTTATGTGCGTTTTCATGCTTTTCTATTGCTTTCAGTTATAAACACACATGCATAAAAATACGTTGATGTTTTTCCAGCTTGTACTTTTACAAAATATAAAGCTGCAATTTTGGAGTCGTCTTATAATCTTTCTAAATAGCATAGGAGATTCTTTGTGCCAGATTTGTGTTATATACCAGGCTGGTAACATAAAGAGTAACCTAATAGAAGGGGAAACTTGAACTAGGCCCTTATGTGCTGTTAATAAATCTAGTTGTCCCTTCCTCACAGATCTGTCATTTTTATCTCCTGCAGGAGGTCTTGCTGGATAATTCTATTTTGGTATGTCACCTCCTTACCCAGTGTTTATGCTGTGCCTTCTTGCATCCCTCTTCTTTGTACTGCAAACATTTGCGCCCTTCCAGCTTTCAGAGCATTTAGTCGATTTTGGAGTATAAATAGTCCAGAGGTGCTTATCTGCTGATAGTCTTGGAGTTAGATAGGGAGGTAAAATGCACAGTGTTGTAGGATATAACTGATCCCATGTGTAAGTTGAAATCAAAGGGGTTCCCTACCTTTTAAGTTATTGTAAAGGCCATTGTGTAATTCTTGCCAAGTGCTGTTGCCTTTTTTTGTGATCCTTTTGAATATTTGTGGTAGCAAATGTATAGATTTGGGCTACCTCTACTTAATTCGGTTCTGTTGTGCTTTATATAATGTATAGAATTCTAGTGTGTCCAGATAATGGAGTCTTTGCTTAAGGCAGAGTCTTGCAACAACCTATCTTTGGTCCACCCCTGCTCCCATGGCAGCCTGTCACGTATCCTCATGCCTATGCATTTGGTCTTGTCATCTCAGCTTCAGGGGAAAATCCGGCAGATTTTACCAATAATAAGTAATAAGTAATAACCAAAGCATATCTAGTAAACAATATGATACATGGTTGAGCATGATTATTTTTATCTATATACAAGTCAATGAGGGAATGAACCCAAGGAAGAAGCAAACGTGTGTCGTGCGCTCGCTTCTTCCTTGGGTTCCTTCCCTCAGCTCCCAGGATAGACTTGCCTCGCAGATCCTGACTTGCAACACTGCTTATCTAGAAGAATTTATATGTAAGTATTCCAGGGAGATACAAATCTTGTTTCCCCTTGCCCCTACCTTGTTTCTTACTATCTGGGCAAAACATTAGATCCTATTTGGTACCTTTTTTTCATTTTTTTTTCCAGTTATGCTATACGTTTTGCTCCTGATGAGTGGCGACTGGCTATGAAACGTGTCAAACCTATCAATGTCATCATGTACCCAACACATAGCTTGACCTCAACTGTGATTCATTTGTATCTTATAACCCATTTGTATCCATTACTCAAAAAGCATTTGGCTTTTTATACTAATTACTTCCATGGGATACTATGCGATTTTAGATGCATGTATGTGTTTGTGTTATATATATATTATATATGTGTGTGTGTGTATGTGTATATATATATATATATATATATATATATATATAGATTAAAAATACTCATGCTCAACCCTGTATCATATGTTTTCGAGATATATGCTTTATTTATCTGCCAATTAAACAATTCGTATAATTTTTCCTACCGCGTGTCTTGTGCCTCACTCAAAGTCCCAAAAACCCCTTTCTTATTTCTGAGGGGTGGAGATGCATGATAGCATGCACCACATATAAAGTCCCAAAACCCCTTTTGCTTTCTATATGAAGCAAAGGTGTCACAAATACAGTACAACGTATATGGGCCTAGAAATTTGAGTAATTTGAAGGTAGAGAACCCCTTTAAAAAATGAATGACCCTTACCATGGAAACATTTATACTCTTCCAGATGTTTTAAACATGCTTTTTAAGAGCCTGCTTTTGTATGAAAAAGCACATTCTTTTTTACTAGTTTTGTCTTGTCTTTTTTCATTTGCATTTTGTGTGTAGTTGAATAATTTCAGTCTATAACCTGTGTTACACCCACCCTGCCAGTGCTTTGTTCATGCTCAGTGTAACGAGGAACCGATCCTTCAATTGTATTGAAGTTGGAGGTTCTGGATCATGGCCACTGCTCTGTTTCCTGCTTTTGTGCATGTGACATAACATTTTCTGGAGTGTTTACACTGCCTGTTGCTTGACTCATTTTGATGTATGCCTTTGTTCATGCTGGTTGCATCTGTTTTGTGTATTTGTAATGTTTATGTTGTGCAGTTCGGATCTTCACTGTATAATAACTTGTTTTCTAGCTCAATTTTCTGATGACTGTTAACCCGAGTAATGGTCCCCCTGGCTAAGTCCTCCAATTTAGAGAAACAAGAAATGTAGATTATAAGAGGCCCTTCCTTATCACAGTTTCAGAGTGTTTCCCTGTTTCATGGGGCAGGTGGCGAGAAAGTTGCTTCTTTGTTAAACCATGTAATTGATGCAGCGGGATACTACAAGTCTAGTGGTAGAGGCTTCTTTTCCTGCCAAAACCTTTGCAAGCCACAAAACTGGGGTGACAGAAGTGTTACATAGCACTGGAGAGACAAATATAAATATAAGTGGTAGGTGCTGATAACTTATGTCATCAGCTTTTGTTATCCTGCTTTTAGTTTCATACTTATATTCTCCCCAGAACTTTCTTCAAAGCATACAGAGTTGTGTCCAGGGATTAAAGCAAGGTGGAGAGCAAGTTAGATTTTTTTTTTTTTTTTTTTTTAATACAGCTTGCCAGGTACTTTTTGCAGATCCAGCTTTCCAGTGAGTAGACTGACAATTCAGGTGTACTTTCAATCATCTGTCCACCCTCCCCATTCATAAACCGCTTTCCATACATAAGAGCTGTAGTAAGGCTTCTATGAATTTTCTCTTATTACTTAAAGAGCTTGTTTGCTTCTAGATTTGGCACTTTGGCTCACAAAATCTAATAATGGCTATAGACAGGTCAATATGTTGCAATATACAACTAACCATCTTTATCAATTTGATAGTAAATGAACACCACAACACATTGTGTAACCATTTTATGTGAGTTGCACAATTTTGGAATACTTTTGTTGTTATCCATGTTCTTTATTTTCACTGATTTTCATTGTTTTAAATGGCTCAACAATAACTTGAAGAAAACCTGAAGTAAACATGTTAACTTCCATTGCCGTTGCCTGAATGTAAGTGCTTTCTAAATTAACAGTGGGTATAAATTCTACACACCCCTGTTAAAAAGTCAGGTTTCTGTGATGTAAACCAATCATTACATAAATAATTTCAGAACTTTTTCCGCCTTTCTTTTTAATGTGATCTATAAACTGTAAAACTAAATTGAAAAACAAACTGAAATATTTTAGGGGGAGAGTAAAAATAAAAAATGAAAATAACTTGGTTGCATAAGTGTGCGCACACCCTCTCATAGCTAGGGATGTAGCTGTGTTCAAAATTAAGCAAATTACATTCAAACTCATGTTAAATAGGGGTCAGTACACACCTGCCATCATTTAAAGTGCCTCCGATTAACCCCAAATAAAGTTTCAACAGCCTAACCCCTTATGGGATAAAAAGCTACTAGACATACAGTGCCTTGCGAAAGTATTCGGCCCCCTTGAACTTTTCAACCTTTTGCCACATTTCAGGCTTCAAACATAAAGATATAAAATTTAATTTTTTTGTGAAGAATCACCAATAAGTGGGACACAATTGTGAAGTGGAACGAAATCTATTGGATTGTTGAAACTTTTTTAACTAATAAAAAAAATGAAAAGTGGGGCGTGCAAAATTATTCGGCCCCCTTGCGTTAATACTTTGTAGAGCCACCTTTTGCTGCGATTACAGCTGCAAGTCGCTTGGGGTATGTCTCTATCAGTTTTGCACATCGAGAGACTGAAATTCTTGCCCATTCTTCCTTGCAAAACAGCTCGAGCTCAGTGAGGTTGGATGGAGAGCGTTTGTGAACAGCAGTTTTCAGCTCTTTCCACAGATTCTCGATTGGATTCAGGTCTGGACATTGACTTGGCCATTCTAACACCTGGATACGTTTATTTGTGAACCATTCCTTTGTAGATTTTGCTGTATGTTTGGGATCATTGTCTTGTTGGAAGATAAATCTCCGTCCCACTTTCAGGTCTATTGCAGACTCCAACAGGTTTTCATCCAGAATGGTCCTGTATTTGGCTGCATCCATCTTCCCCTCAATTTTAACCATCTTCCCTGTCCCTGCTGAAGAAAAGCAGGCCCAAACCATGATGCTGCCACCACCATGTTTGACACTGGGGATGGTGTGTTGAGGGTGATGAGCTGTGTTGCTTTTACGCCAAACATATCGTTTTGCATTGTGGCCAAAAAGTTCAATTTTGGTTTCATCGGACCAGAGCACATTCTACCACATGTTTGGTGTGTCTCCCAGGTGGCTTGTGGCAAACTTTAGACGTTTAGACTTTTATCCTGCTTCCTGGTTTGTTCCTGGTGTCGTGCCCCACACGTGTGTCGTTTTGGAGGATTCCGGAATATCCAGCCGAGAGTCCATCCCAGACCTGGAGGAGTGCTGCCAGAATCCAGCTTTCATCCCTTGGGCGCCACCTACAGGAGTTACCATAAGACCACTTTCACACTGAGGCGCTTTTCAGGCGCTTTCACGCTAAAAACAGCGCCTAAAAAGCTCACGAAAACTTATTTCCATTAAAATCAATGAACGCTTTCACACTGGGGCAGTGTGCTGGCAGGGCTGTGAAAAACTCCCCTCCCCATTGAAATTAATGGAAAGCTCTTCAAAAGCGCCTGAAAAACTCTTCAAAAGCGCTCAGTGTTTTTACTGGCAGTTTAGAAGCGCTTCAGTGTGAAAGTGGCCTAAGCCTTACTGACCCACTGCCGTATGGTAGGTGGGTCCAACATCGCTGGTAAGCGTATGCATTCCATAACCATTGGAGGGTTTATATACTCGTCTATACACATTAGCATCTGTGTTTGCAGAGTTTCTCCACATACATCGCAAGGATGATCCATGCCATATGATTAATTTTCTTTAACAAAGGACTTTATCATTGTTTCACTATATTATATTGCACCGGACTTTCTTTCACTTTATGAGTCCATTGGCTCTATTTTTTGTTAGCGCTACACATTGTGGTTATGAACTTTAGACGAGACTTTTTATGGATATCTTTGAGAAATGGCTTTCTTCTTGCCACTCTTCCATAAAGGCCAGATTTGTGCAGTGTACGACTGATTGTTGTCCTATGGACAGACTCTCCCACCTCAGCTGTAGTTCTCTGCAGTTCATCCAGAGTGATCATGGGCCTCTTGGCTGCATCTCTGATCAGTCTTCTCCTTGTCTGAGCTGAAAGTTTAGAGGGACAGCCAGGTCTTGGTAGATTTGCAGTGGTCTGATACTCCCATTTCAAAATGATCGCTTGCACAGTGCTCCTTGCGATGTTTAAAGCTTGGGAAATCTTTTTGTATCCAAATCCGGCTTTAAACTTCTCCACAACAGTATTACGGACCTGCCTGGTGTGTTCCTTGGTCTTCATGATGCTCTCTGCGCTTTCAACAGAACCCTGAGACTATCGCAGAGCAGGTGCATTTATACAGAGACTTGATTACACACAGGTGGATTCTATTTATCACCATCAGTCATTTAGGACAACATTGGATCATTCAGAGATCCTCGCTGAACTTCTGGAGTGAGTTTGCTGCACTGAAAGTAAAGGGGCCGAATAATTTTGCACGCACCATTTTTCAGTTTTTTTTTTTTTTCAAATATTTATTTTATTGAATTTTACAACAGAAACAAAGGGTGGGCAGAAGCCCCACAAAGTCAAATTTACATGTACACGTTAGAGGTCGCAGCCTCTCAAAGATATAACGTAGTCTTAACTTATACACATTACACCAGCTAAAATGTATCCAGAGGTCTAGCCTCCATTATATGTGTAGTGGTTACCCAAGCTGGAGATTCGTGCAATTATTAGTGGGTATTCCTCTTAGGTTGCATAGACGCAGATCGAGAGGCCGCTATTTGGTCTAGATGCTGAGAGATAAAGGTAGAAAGTAGATAAAGAGAGAGTAAAGAGAAGGAGAGGGGTGGAGGGGGGGGGGGGGAGAGGGACCCGGGTTTCTCCTGTATATTTAGTCATACTGGGAATGGGCTATGCTTAAATGGTACCATGGTACGTATATGTCTCGTGTCTTAAGCTCCCATCAAATCTTTCCCTTCGTCTGAGAATATAAACATGTTCCAGAGGGACCATGTCTTCCTGTATACCTCCTGCTTATCCTGAGCTGTCAAAATTAGGTCCTCCAGTCTATTTATGTCTTCTACTTTTCAGAGCCACATTGCTGTGGTTGGTGGGCTTTGTTGCTTCCAGAGAAGAGGAATACATGAGTTAGCAGCATTGGTCAGATGTCGCAGAATGGATTTCTTGTACCTTTTAGTAGGTAAAGAGGATATATGGAGTAGGAAGAATGCTGGATCGTTGGGGACACTTTTCAGTTTTTTATTTGCTAAAAAAGTTTAAAATATCCAATAGATTTCGTTCCACTTCACAATTGTGTCCCACTTGTTGGTGATTCTTCACAAAAAATTAAAATTTTATATCTTTGTTTGAAGCCTGAAATGTGGCAAAAGGTTGAAAAGTTCAAGGGGGCCGAATACTTTCGCAAGGCACTGTAACTATACTAACGCATCAACGTATAACGTATCGGTATAATGATTATTGATGTTTTTTGCGATTAATGCACTCTTTTACAACCTTAATTTTTTCTTTTTTATACGTATGACTTCTGTATAGCCATAAAATGCCATGCACGTATAAATTGTATATGTAAATTGTTCAATAAAAAAAGTTTTGAACGAAAAAAAAAGGGAACAGTCAGGAGAAGGGTACAAAAGAATTTCCACTGCATTAGATATACCATGGAACACAGTAAAGACCGTAATCGTTAAGTAGAGAAAATATGGCACAACAGTGACATTTACCAAGAACTCGAAGTCCTTCCAAAATTGATGAAAAGACGAGAAGTAAACTGGTCAGGGAGGCTGCCAAGAGGCTACAGCAGCATTAAAGGATCTGCAGGAATATCTGGCAAGTACTGGCTGTGTGGTACGTGTGACAACAATCTGCCGTATTCTTCAAATGCCCTTTTCTTACGAAGGAAAACATCCAAGCCTTGCTAAATTTTACAAAAACATATCTGAAGTCTCACAAAAGCATGTGGAAAAATGTGTTATGGTCTGATGAAACCAAGGTTTAACTTTTTGGCTATAATTCCAAAAGATATGTTTGGTGCAACACCAAAGAAAACCATACCCACAGAGAAGCATGGTGGTGGCAGCATCGTGCTTTGGGGCTGTTTTTATTCAGCTGGAACAGGGGTCTTAGTCATGGTAGGAGGGAATTATGAACA